>CM060912.1:787621207-787623707 GCA_030737875.1 Allium sativum | reverse complement strand
GCATTTAAGGTACTTCTGTCCTGGAAGCATATAATTGTGTTTGTAAACTTTACAAGTGGCTAAACACAAGACTTGAACTAGAAAAAACCAAACCCATCATTTTAATAAATTTCTATCAAGGTTTATACTGGGAATTAGAAAAATCCATGGGAAATGTCTCTCATATGAAAAGCATAAAGAAATACTACAGGACTGGCATTTGAAAAGCATAAGGTTACTGTTTTGTTATTTCTCATAGATTTAATTTTCTATACCACTATGTTTTGTTATTTCTGTATGCATTTTCTTATACCAGTTTTGTGTTGCACACACCTTTAACTTCTATTTTGTGTATGCTCAAACTCGTTAACAAAGAACTAAAGGTTAAGAAAATTTGACATACTGAGTGAATCAGATAGGCAGATAGGTTAAGAAAATTTAACAAAGAACTAAAGGTTAAGAAAAATTAACTTCTATTTTGTGTATGCATACAAAGAAAGAAAATGTTTTTTTTTACCAAGAAACCAACTGCAAGAAGCATGTGTATTGCACATGAACTTACTGGGTGAATCAGATAGGCAGCAGATATTCGAAATACTGAGTTTTTTAATTAGCTTAGACAGACGTCCTACTATTTATCTGGTATGAACAATTTAATAATCAAAATAAAATAATTATATTTTACATTGTTCATAAGTTCACGATGTAATCTAAAGTCTAAACTACTTGTACCGTGGAAACTAATCCAGATTACGCTTAACAAATGTAATAACCTTAATTCATTAACAATTTGGGATAATAGAATTATACTTGTTTCCGTTTTCTAAAATTATATTATCTTGCCACTCTAGTATTTTATGCTGAAAGTGAGAATATCGTGGAGAGTTCAACAATCAACAGCATGATTTGTTATAACTCAACTTGTATCAAGTAAAAAACGAAGCAAAGAAGCAAAGTTGCAATAAAGCATCAAGTTTCTCCCTTAACAAACAAAATGGTTCTAAATTATATCAAATGGAATCGGGATCCAAGCATGGGTGTTTGAGTCAAGAAAAATTCACAGTACAGTATAAGCATGACTTATGGGAATATAATTTGTGATGAGAGAACATATTAAGTATGAATCGAAAATCCAATGTATATAAATTAACATGCCTTGATTTTTGGACATAATCTTTTGTTTATGTGTCATATATTAAGTTTTTCCTCTGAGTCTGTTGCATAGTTCTTGAAATGTCTACTTTCCATTATTTTGGCCGGGTATCAAATAATCGCTCCTTGCTGAGGTGAAAAAAATTCTTACCTTTAATTAGTTATGCAAGTTAAATTGTTTCACTTGAAATGAACTTTGAAATGACTATAAATGAGAGTAGCAAGCCTTGAAGTGATATTGTTCCACTTAAAGCTGCAGACGTAAAACCTTTTGTTTATATAAATATATCTTCAAACATTGGTCCATGTCAAAATTATTAAGACACAAGTTATTTTTTCAACCATTTGAGCACTAAAGTAAAAAATACAATTTGACAGAATTAAGAAAATTTGAAAAGATAACAGGATGAAGACCATAAACAGGCTCATTAATTTCATAAAGAAAGTAACCCATATGTGAAGCCAGTTTTCCTAGTATATGTTTTTTCTTTAAAAGTGGCACTGAGATTTATTTGTTTTTAAAGTTATTAGCAAGCTTTTGTCTTTTTAAAGTAACCATATGTGAAGCCAGTTTTCCTAGTATATGGAGTATATGTTTACTGCACGTTATTATGTAAGAAAAGAAAAGAAAGCAACCCATATGTACTTCAACAAGATGAAAACGAGTACTGTAACAAAACCGCATACAGTATCAAATATTTTAAATGAGGAAGGTTGGTTTATATATTTTAGTATCAGCTGCTGATGTTCATCACTTCCAGCTTACGTGATGAACCAACTCTTAACTGGTTTATATATTTTAGAAAAAGCAATGGGTTCATCAGCTTGCAAGCTTTAAGTCCCCATGTTCTATTGTTCTGTTAAAAAAAATGCATGCATTGATGATAAAAATGTAACAATAAGTGCCCAATTATTTTCCTCCTTTGAATGCAATCACATTAAAGCTCCGATTTCTTATAAATGCTTTCATTTTGCTTACAGTTTTTTTCATGCTTTACTGCATTTTGCAGCAGCATAGTGCTGCTCTTGTGCATTTCTTTTTCTTGGCAGGTTATTTTTTTTGACTCATGGAAACCCAACTATAAAGTAGTGGACTAATACAGATCTGTTAACAAAGTAGTCATAATAACGTGAGCTGAAATACTACTGAATTAGAAAAAACCACATCCAATTGAGAACTAAAAATCTATCATTAAATCAAACTCATACACGAAATAGAACATTACAAACAGGCTAAAAATCACGTTTTGACATTTAAAATGACAACAAAACAAGGAAAAATTACCTGAACAAAAGCCAAGGCAGTTCTAGAATTAGGTGATCGAGACGCGCCGTAACCCTATACTAATCACTAATTCGTAAAACCTAA